>CM040406.1:78253839-78283761 GCA_022702515.1 Ilyophis sp. 1 JC-2022
CAGTGCTGATTTCCCTCTCATGTATTTTTATATACACTGCTAAAAAAAATGAAGGGAATACTTAATCATCACAGTATAACACCAAGTCAATTAAACCAAACCGGGCATGCTGGATGATGTTGCAGGCAGCATAACATTCGCCACGGCGTCTCCAGACTCTTTCACGTCTGTCACATGTGCTCAGTGTGAACCTGCTCTCATCTGTGAAGAGAACGGGGCACCAATGGCGAACCTGCCAATTCTGGTGTTCTCTGGCAAATGCCAATTGAGCTGCACGGTGCTGGGCTGTGAGCACAGGTCCCACTACAAGATGTCGGGCCCTCATGCCACCCTCACAGAGTCTCTTTCTGACAGTTTGGTCAGAAACATGCACACGAGTAGCCCGCTGGAGGCCATTTTGTAGGGCTCTGGCAGTGCTCCTCCTGTTCCTCCTCACACAAAGGAGCAGATACCGGTCCTGCCGCTGGGTTGTTGCTCTTCTGCTGTCCTGTCCAGCTCTCCTCGTGTAATGGCCCGTCTCCCGGTATCTCCTCCACGCTCTTGAGACTGTGCTGGGAGACACAGCAAACCTTCTTGCGACGGCACGTATGGATGTGCCATCCTGGAGGAGCTGGACTATCTGTGCAACCTGAATGGGCTGCAGGTACTGCCTCATGCTACCAGTAGTGACAAGGGCACTAGCAAAATGCAAAACTAGAAAAAAATCAGTCAGGAAGGATAAAGAGAGAGAAATGGTCTGTGGCCACCACCTGCAAAACCATTTACTTTTTGGGGGTTGTCTTGCTGTTGCCTCTCCTGTCTGTTGTCACTTTCATTTGTACCAAAGCAGGTGAAATTGATTCACAATTGTTTACGCTTCCTAACTGGACAGATCGATATCACAGAAGTTTAATTGACTTGGTGTAATACTGTGTTGATTAAGTGTTCCCTTAATTTCTTTGAGCAGTGTATTTTCAGTAAACAATTAGGCTACTCTACACGCTTGTGGATGGTTTTATTCTTCTTGTTGCCTATGTGTGCAACATAAGCAAAATTTGTTTAGACCGTGAATGAGTGCGTGAATTTAAGTTAAAGTAGTTAGCAGATCATTTCTCTTTTTTTAACCTCAGAGCTTGATTCATGTATAAGATAACATCAGTCTCAATTTTTCATAGCTAAACTGGCTAACGTGATGATAGTCTAACGTTAGCTGAAGTAATTATATTATTGAATATGACCATTTATGGTGTATGCGGCCAGAAAAAAAGTATTGCATTTTAATGTAGTAACGTTGGGTAGGCAGCAGTGTAACAATGAGTAAATATAACAGCTGTTACACTCTACACAAATAATTAGACAGAAATAGAGCATGATTTTACACAGTGCAAGGTGAAAGTCAACATCTTCCCAGTTATTCAATAAAAAAAAAAAATATATAAGATTTTTTTTTTTTTTTTTTACTTGGAAGTTAGAGTAATATGTTTTAATTTCAGGCTGTCAGGCAACATTTAAAAAAACATTTTTGTTTTATTTTTTGAGGGGGGGGAGCGTATTTTTATTTGTTTATTATTTATAATGTGCATGTTAAAATAAACATTTTGTGGAAAATTTGGTGTCATTTATGCACATTCAGGAGATGTTATAACGCACATCCGGTAAATTTTCTTGAGGTGGGGGGGGGCAAACAAGACTATGCATAGGACCCCCAAAAAACTGGAAACGGCCCTGCTGTTTGGTTGCCCAATTCAAATTCGCTAACCAACATTAAATTCGCTCCATCCAAAAAGTTTAGACTGCTAGTTCTCCTGAAATTTTTTTTTATCAATAAATTGGCACAGCTATCGGATCACAAGCTTCTCTTTTTGCTACCTAATATGAAGTAACGTTACCTCAAGTTAGTAGTGTCGGAAAGAAATATGTTCTTTGGCCAAGCTCCTCCAAATGAATAACAAAAATAACTTCTACAACCTCTCATTCTCGCCCAATTAAAAAAAATCTATAAATTTGTAGACTACATATTAGGCTACTATATTTCTATCACAAGCTTCTTTCTCTCTGTATCTTTCACGAAATCTCTGTATACTCTAGTCTACAACTGAGCGTGATGTCTTGCAAGCATCGTGACACTTGATCAACCACCTCCCATTTATACTTTAATTGGATGTACACACAGTATGTAGTATTTTTATTCCGAAGGCTAATTGGTCTGACAGCGTTAGGGAGCATGTCCTCCCTATATGTAATTTTTTCACTGTAAAAGATTGGAGAGCAGAAGCCATGGTAACGTGGTTACATTTGAATGGACGTTTATGGAGCTCTGGGGATGATGATAAAACTGTGGCTTCCTGCAATTTTTTTTTCATTGCTCTAGAGGGCGCTGTTGATATTTTACCATTGGTAAAAGAGGTTTGGTCAGGTGCTTCATGGCGTATTGATCATATTATTGTAAACAAAGTTCATTATTGTTGTTGGGTGTGTAGACGATGGACGACAGCACTGCAGAGGGTTCAAGTCAATTTAGGTTCCATTCATCCATCCATTATCTAACCCGCTGCATGCATTGAGTGAGAGGTAGGAATTCACCCTGGACAGGTCACCAATCCATAACAGGGCACACACACCATCCACTCACACACTCATACCTATGGGCAATTTTGAGTCGCCAATTAGCCTAACCTGCATGTCTTTTGACTGTGGGTTGTGAATGTAATGTTTAATGTGGTGGTATATGTGCCTGTAATATGTTTTTTTTTGTGTGTGTGTGAGTAATATGTGTTAATATGTGTGACTGTGGGAGGAAACCAGAGTACCCAGAGGAAACCTACGCAGATATGGGGAGAAAATGCAAACTCCACACAAAAAGTCCCTCGGCCAGAGAGAGTTTAAATACAGTAAAAACATCTTTTAAATACAGCCACATAAAAGTGCATCAATCGGGCCACCAATGGAACACACGCTTTCCTCTGTAACTGCAAGTGCCACTTGTTCCTCTTCCCAGTTTCACTGTAGACAGTTAAAGCTTAGACATGACTAGCTGCAGATCGACACGACTTAACCACACCCCCCTGCTCTCCACCTGCAGCCGGCTCTGTACTCTGTAATGTATGTAAACTTCTGACCCACTGGAATTGTGATATAGTGAATTAAAAGTGAAATAATCTGTCTGTAAACAATTGTTGGAAACATTACTTGTGTCATGCAGAAAGTCCTAACTGACTTGCCAACACTATAGTTTGCGAACATAAAATCTGTGGAGTGGTTAAAATGAGTTTTAATGACTTCAACCGAAGTGTATGTAAACTTTTAACCACAACTGTACATCAAAATGAGGCCAAGTTACAACCAACAATATGGCCTATTGTAGCTCACATTAATTGAACTAGCTCTATTCTTAAGCAATGCTACCAATATTTCCTAAATTATTTAATGAAACTTGGCCCTGTGTTTTTTCATCTTACCATCTTAAGAGAATATTTAGGGATAAAAGGGTAGTGAATTGGGAGTGAATGGTGAAACAGAAAGTAAGCATTTTTCTATTACAATAGTTTTGTGTAACTTTAAACCTTTTGGGTTCAATTTAACCCCAAACGTAAAAGTTGTCGTAAAATGTCCAGACAATATGAGGGTTAAATGCCTCCAGCGGGTTCCAATGAGGACAATAACGTTTCAAATATGTGCAGCATGACGATGACAAAAATGGAAGTATAAAAAATGATTTTGTATTGTACTGCAATGTTGTGGAAGAGCCCAACCGGGGACTGGAGTTGAGAACTAGCACTTAGCTATAAACTCTACATGCATCACATCAGCTACAAGCTTGTAACTATGTTTGTCTGCATTGTCCCTGTCAAATAAATAAATAAATAAAAAATCACATCCTGTTTTGCAGGGGCTACATCTGCTGCAAGAACTGCCTGTAAAGTGTTACAGTTGAACATCGTTTATGGCTTCCTGCCACATTTTTCCCCCAACTATGAATACAAACTGTACACTGAATATCTCCTTCCGCTAAAGAAATAGGGACCCATTGTACTATTTTTTATGGGGAAATGAAAGTGAAACCTAAAAAAAACACATTTAGAAGAATGTTGGATGTGGTTTAAACGTTAAGGTGCAGCCACAGAGTTGATAAACATTACTCACTTTTTGTAAATGTTCTTCTTAATGAGACCACTTTTGAGATAGAACATGGTACACAGCGGGGAGAGAAAAAAAAAGTGATTATAGGCTTGATGGAGCAAAGAAAACAGGGATATCTCTGGCACATGAAGATCATGGTTGCCTACCCCAGCAGTGGAGTATACTACATGGTAGTATACAATTAAGTAATTTAAAACAAACCACAGAAAGTGAATAATTTCTTTAAAGGGTATGTGTGAATACCAAAACAATATGAGGCTTTACCCATTGATCGGCTTTTAAAATGTGAAAAACATGGCTTGTCTGTATTGAATAAACATCAACTTTTGATCCTTGAGTACTGTATTTATATGTGAGGTGCAGCAGCAATGACAAACATAAAGTGTTTTGCAAACACCATTATCAGAACCTGGTTAAATATAAAGAACTTTATACCAGAGCATGTGACGGGGTGTGCCCAATACCACAAAACCCCACCAGAGAATCGGTACAGGTACAGGTGCAGCTCAAAAAGTTCGAATATCGTGAAAAAGTTCAATATTTTTTGTCACTCATTTCAGAAAGTGAAACTCATATTTTATATAGATTCATTACACATAGAGTGAAATATTTCAAGCCTTTATTTCTTGTAATTTTGATGATTATGGCTTACAGCTAATGAAAACCCAAATTCAGTGTCTCAGACAATTAGAATATTGTGAAAAAGTTAAATATTGGAAACTCATGGTGTCACACTCTAATCAGCTAATTAACTCAAAACACCTGCAAAGGTTTCCTGAGCCTTTAAATAGTCTCTCCGTCTGGTTCAGTAGGCTACACAATCATGGGGAAGACTGCTGACTTGACAGATGTCCCGAAGACAGTCATTGACACCCTCCACAAGGAGGGTAAGCCACAAAAGGTAATTGCTAAAGAAGCTGGTTGTTCGCAGAGTGCTGTATCCAAGCATATTCATAGAAAGTTGAGTGGAAGGAAAAAGTGTGGTAGGAAAAGGTGCACAAGCAACAGGGATAACCGCAGCCTTGAGAGGATTGTCAAGCAAAATCCATTCAAGAATTTGGGGGAGCTTCACAAGTAGTGGACTGAGGCTGGAGTCAGTGCATCAAGAGCCACCACGCACAGACGAATCCAGGACATGGGCTACAAATGTCGCATTCCTCGTGTCAAGCCACTCCTGAACCAGAGACAACGTCAGAAGCGTCTTACCTGGGCTAAGGAGAAAAAGAACTGGAGTGTTGCTCAGTGGTCCAAAGTCCTCTTTTCAGATGAAAGTAAATTCTGCATTTCATTTGGAAATCAAGGTCCCAGAGTCTGGAGGAAGAGTGGAGAGGCACAGAATCCACGTTGCTTGAAGTCCAGTGTGAAGTTTCCACAGTCAGTGATGATTTGGGGTGCCATGTCCACTGTGTTTTCTGAAGTCCACAGTCAACGCAGCCATCTACCAGGAAATTTTAGAGCACTTCATGCTTCCTTCTGCTGACAAGCTTTATGGAGATGCTGATTTCATTTTCCAGCAGGACTTGGCACCTGCCCACACTGCCAAAAGTAGCAAAAGCTGGTTCAATGACCATGGTATTACTGTGCTTGATTAGCCAGCAAACTCGCCTGACCTGAACCCCATAGAGAATCTATGGAGTATTGTCAAGAGGAAGATGAGAGACACCAGACCCAACAATGCAGACGACCTGACGGCCGCTATCAAAGCAACCTGGGCTTCCATTACACCTCAGCAGTGCCACAGGCTGATCGCCTCCATGCCACGCCGCATTGATGCAGTAATTCATGCAAAAGGAGCCCCAACCACGTATTGAGTGCATAGAAATGAACATACTTTTCAGAAGGCTGACATTTCTGTTTAAAATATCCTTTTTTATTGATCTTATGTAATATTCTAATTTTCTGAGACACTGAATTTGGGTTTTCATTAGCTGTAAGCCATAATCATCAAAATTACAAGAAATAAAGGCTTGAAATATTTCACTCTGTGTAATGAATCTATATAATATATGAGTTTCACTTTCTGACATGAGTGACAAAAAATATTGAACTTTTTCACGATATTCTAATTTTTTGAGCTGCACCTGTATATATTACAGTCATCCATGCAAGGAGATGACAAATGACTGTCCTGCTATGGAGACTTGTTACGCCTTACACCGTACTGTGAACCATATCTTAACCTTCTTTGGACAGCACCTTTTTAATGACTTTGTACATTTTTGATGCATGTACTGTATTTGTTTTGTTGTAAAAACAAATAAATGTAATTTCTACATTGCTGAGGGTATTTTCATCCATATCGGATGAACCGTTTAAAAATTATAGAACCTTTTGTACATAGTCCCCCCCATTTTTGGGCATCAAAACATATTGGACAGTTTAACATAATGTAGAATAAAGTAATCATTTTTAATAACTTGAAGGGTTTCTTCTCTTAACTTATTTTTCCATAGGGTTCAATTGGAAAATTTGTCAGGAAAAACAATCCTTAAAGTGATCCATCTATATCTACTGCATGTCTAGCACCAGAGTGATAGTTTGGGGCTTGTTTGATACCTCAGACTCTTGATGACTTACAGCCATTTCGCCAACCATGTATTCCATACTGTTCCAGCATAATTTACAGCTAAATCTAGTCCCACCCCACAATTCCCATAGAGATTCATCCAAATGCAGAGAAGTTATAGTATCGCTTGTAAGAGTACCAGAAAATAATATATCAAGAATATTTTGATATTGTTGGGTCACAGACATCAGGAAGTCATGGCATGCAAAGATATGTGACCAAATATTAAAAATGATTACTTTATTCTACATTATGATAAACTGTCCAATAGTTTTTGATGCCTGAAAATGGGGGGGACTAAAGGTTCTAATTTTGAAACGGTTCACTGGACTCTCGCTGTGAAAAGAAGCGCTCGAGTAGGCTACAGTGCGTTACCTCAGTAGCTAGTCACTATGGTAACATTTATTGCTACGGAAGGTAACTTGCCACTCTCTGTGATAAAAATCACCTGTAAGATTTACCCTTAAGATTTTCTGATCTATTCAGAAATGTGCGATAAGGGCGATTTTTAGGAACGCAAGTTCTGGCATATTCTAAACCTCTGCCAATGACGCATTTGACCTTCATTAGTTTGTTGTACAGCTCATATAATTACGTGTTGTCGCAAAAAACGGACAATTCCTGAAATACAGAAGATAGGGGAGAAATCACAATACGGGAGGAGGTGGGGAAATGTGACTAAAATACATGAGACTCCCTGAAATACGGGAGTGTTGGCAGGTATGCATGCAGGTTGGCCTGCATACCGGGGTGACGGAGTGCATCTGATTCTCAAAGGTGTGTGTGTCAGAATATGTGAGCGGGAGCGAGCGAGGAGGGTAAGCGGACGTAATTTAATTAGAGTGATGAGTACTATTAGAACATTATCAATCCGTTAGCTCCAGTTCGCTCCGTACTGCTCAGCCTAGAATGTCTTGCTTCTGCCAATAGCTCTAATTTCAATCTAAAAAGAATCCACTCATCAACCAATAAAACATCCTGTACATTAGCACAGATTAATTTAGCGAATTGTTTTTTTTTCACTTTAACATCTGTCATGGCTGGCGCTTTTCCCCCTTCATGTTTCACCATTTTAAGTTCAACAGAAAAGCTGTTGCAGAGCTGGGGGAGTGGCTACCTTGTATCACCCTGCTTGATTTCAGCTGAAGGCGTGGCTCCATCATTGGATACAGCTGGAGGCTGGGGTTTAAGAAGCAGCTGACCCAGCCCACCAGCAGCGATTATGCTCAATGGCTTTTGGAATCTCCAGCAAGGCTGTTCAATGTGGAACTATTTGGTCTTTTTGAAACATCTGGTTAAATAAACTTGTTATCCCTTAAATTCACTCCGCGTCCTGGTAAATTATGTGATCGGCTTTGAGCCGGGTCGTCACATAATTTTTGGGGGCTCGTCCGGGATAAATTGCTTTCCGTTAAAAGAAGCAATTTAAAGGTATTTTGTGTGGTGGTGGCAGCGTATATTCGCGCCCTAGAAATTGGTTGTTGTGCTAAAAACGACTACAGGTCTAACTGCAGTGGTGTTAAAGAGGTTCGTATACCTTCTTTAAATTAAAATTGTGGTTTGAGGTAATAATAATAATAATAATAATACATTTTATTTATAAAGCACTTTACATTTGAAACAAATCTCAAAGTGCTACAAATTTAAAAATAGATAAGTAAAAACAAATTAAAAAAAATAAAAAATAAAAAACAAGGGCATAAGCAATACAGTTAAAAATCAATGCAGCCGAGATTAAAACATACAATAAGATACATCATCAAACCACAAATTACAAGTCAAATAAAATAAAATGAAATAAAATAAAATAAAATAACATAAATACAATACTGTTTCAACTACAATACAACAATCAAAATTTCAATGCTACAATACAGCATATTTCAAAACAGTGCAATACTGCAATATAATTTCAATTTCAAAACAATACTATTTCAAAACAATTTCTAAAAATACTTATAAAAGAAGGCTGGGTGTACATGAAAATGCGTCTAAATGTGTGTGTGTGTGTGCGTGCGTGCGTGCGTGCGTGGGCACGTCAGAACAATACTATTTCAGAACTATTTCAAACAATTTCTAAAAATACTTATAAAAGAAGACTGGGTGTACAAGCAAATGTGTCTAAATGTGTGTGTGTGTGTGTGGGCATGTGTCAGAGAACAATACAATTTCAATTTCACACAAATGCACCGAATCACTACTAAAAAGAAAAGGCTCTGTTAAAAAGGAAGGTTTTTAGTCCTTTTTTAAAAGCATCAACAGTTTGTGGTACCCTTAGGTGGTCAGGGAGAGTATTCCAGATATGAGGAGCGGCCGAGCAGAATGCCCGATCCCCCATAGTGCGCAGCTTGGTCCTGGGGGGGAGGAGAAAGTTGCCATTTCCTGATCGGAGGTTTCGTGTGGAGGTTTGTGGGGTGAGCAGTTCCTTGAGGTAGGGGGGGGCATTGCCATGGATGCACTGATGGGTTAGAAGTAATATTTTGTATTCAATCCTGGAGGAAACCGGAAGCCAGTGTAATGAGTGAAGGACAGGTGTAATGTGTTCATATTTTCGCACTCTCATCAGGATCCTAGCAGCGCAGTTCTGGATATATTGAAGCTTCTGGATGTCCTTGCTAGGGATCCCGATGAGAAGTGCATTGCAATAGTCTAGTCTTGAGGAGACAAAGGCGTGGACAAGTTTTTCAGCATCTGGCAGAGTGAGTGTGGGACGGAGTTTAGCAATGTTCCTGAGATGGTGGAAGGAAATCTTGCACAGATGTTTAATGTGGGCCTCAAATGACAGGTGAGGGTCAATTTTTACACCCAGGTTGGTGACAGATGATGAGAGGGGGATGTCCTGGTCAGAAAAGGTGATGCTAGTTATGGATGATGATTTAACCTGGTGTGGGGTGCCAACTAAGATGGCTTCAGTTTTTGAACTGTTCAGTTGCAGGAAGTTGTGTTTCATCCACGCCTTTATCTCCTCCAAGCAGGTGGTTAGTGTAGATGATGATGATGATGATGATGATGATGATGATGATAATGATAATGATGATGGCAATGCTGTAGCAGGGATTTGGTCTGTTTTTAGATACAGTTGTGTGTCATCAGCGTAACAATGGAATGATATTTCATGTCGGCTGATGACACGACCAAGGGGGAGCATGTAAAGTGTGAACAGGGTTGGACCAAGGACTGACCCTTGAGGGACACCACAGGTGACAGGGTGAGTCCGGGACTTTGCACCTCCCAGGGAGACGTACTCAGATCTTCCGGAGAGGTAGGATTTAACCCAATTTAGGGCAGAGTCAGTGAGTCCGATTGTGCTGTGTAGACGGTCGAGGAGGATGTAATGATCGACAGTGTCAAATGCTGCAGTCAGATCAAGAAGAATGAGAAGGGATGGGGAGCCGTCATCAGCCGCCATCAGCAGGTCGTTTGTAACCCTGACCAGAGCTGTTTCTGTGCTGTGAGCGGAGCGGAAGCCAGATTGAAACTTCTCAAAAAGGTTGTTTGTTTTAAGATGGTCCTGAAGCTGAGCGGCAACTACTTTTTCCAGAACCTTGGAGAGAAATGGGAGGTTGGAAATGGGCCTGTAGTTGGCAAAAACTTCTGGGTCTAGGGTGGGTTTTTTGAGAAGAGGTCTGATGACAGCCGTTTTTAAGGTAGATGGAACATGTCCGGCCTGAAGGGAGTGGTTTATGACTTTGATGATCAGGGGACTTATGGCACAGATGTTGGATTTTACCAGGGCTGTGGGAAAGGGGTCTAGTGCACAGGTAGATGGTTTCATTTTCCTGATGATGTCCTCAACCTCTCGCTGTGTGGTTTCTGAGAAGCAGCAGAGAGACTGGGAGGTCCCAGGCGGTGGGTCGGCAGCCGGGGCAGGCAGAGTGGAGGAACTGGAGAGAAGAGAGCGGATGGTGTCTAATTTTGTTCTGAAAAAATCAATAAAGTTATTGCACTGCTCCTCTGTGGTTCCTGTGTGTGAGAGAGTTTGTGGTTTGAGGAGATGATTAACGGTAGAAAAAAGCTGCTTGGAGTTGCCGGGACTGTTGTTTATAATGTTGGAATAATACTGTGACCGTGCATCTCTGAGGGACTTTGAGTAGGCCCTTTGATGTTCTCGATATGCTAATTTGTGCACAGTAAGGCCTGAAATTTTGAGACGGCGCTCAAGGACACGTCCAGCCACCTTCATTTTCCGTAGCTCACAGGTGAACCAGGGGGCTGAGCGTGAAAAGGTGACTGCTCTGGTTTTTATAGGGGCGTGGAAATCCAGGAGACATTAGGAGACATAGTTGTCACTAGAGGTATTGCTAGTGGTTCTCTATGTAGGCAGTGCTGCTTGAGTTAACCCTAATTGTCTTGAGGATAAGGAGTGTTAAGGTTGGCAGGTGTTTTGAAAGACAATCACCTGTGTGAACTAAGCAATTGACTTATGAATTAAGCCTGGTACAGGTGCTGGAGATTCCTCAGTGTAATGCTGTGAAAACACTGAGCGGTGCTTGGAGGTGTTCTCTGCACGACGTTTCTATAAAAGGGGAGTAAAACAAAAAACAATATGAGTTTTTCCCGGTTAGGCTGAAGCTTAGTTCACCATTTAGAGGTTATTTGGTGAACTAACCCTGTTTGTTGTTTTAGCTTGTTTTTTTCGTGTGTACACGGGTGTAGCCGGTTGAAGCTCGGGTTCACGCCCGCTCTGCGTGATTTAATAGCCTTGGAGCAATTTAAAAATTATATTCCACAGGACATTGCCACTTAGGTAACTGAACGCAAAGCCCTTACCGCAACGGAAGCAGCTGTGCTGGCTGATGAGTTTGTTCTCATTAGAAGAGGTGTTTTTTCAAGTCGGGGTTCCCGCGGTGGTTTCCGACGTGGTAGCTTACATCAAAGTGGTTTTGATTCTCGTCCCCAGACTTCTGGGTTTGGTTCAAATCAGCTAACCTCCAAAGGAGGTGGTTTGTCTTCCCAAGTGAAAGAAGTGGCTGGCACGGATGGAAAATTAATCTTATCTCGTTCTTGTCATAGTTGTCAAGCGAGGGGCCATTGGAAAAATGAATGCCCTAAGAAAAACCGTAATGATCCTAAATATGTGGGTCTTATGGCCAAAACAATCCCTCCCTTGTGTTCCACTCCTCGCTCATTTGGTCTGCTAGAAGAATCATTGATTCGTGGCAAAATCTCTGACTATGCTCCTTTCATTTCAGATGGAGTAGCTTCATTGGGGAATGATGAGAAACTGGTGAAAATTCTACGGGATACGGGGTCTTCCCAAAGCCTAATACTGGCCAATGCCTTGCCTTTTTCGGCGGGTTCATTTACTGGCCGTAGTGTCATTATTGAAACTATGGTTGGGTATACAACTGTTCCGTTACATACTTTTGTCTTGTCTTCAGAGCTGGTGACCGGAGAAGTGGTGATGGGCGTTTGTCCAAAATTCCCAATACCAGATGTGTCTGTGGTGCTGGGAAATGACCTAGCTGGTCAGGCAGTAGGTGGCACACTTCTCCCCGTGGTAACAGATAAACCCCACAAATGTGAAGATGAGGCGGGTAAGCAATTTCCTGAAATTTTCACATCATGTGCTGTTACACGTTCTATGACTCACCAACGAGCTTCAGAAAAAGAGAATCCTTTGTCGTATAGTCTAGAGCAGGGGTTCCCAAACTTTTCCATGCCAAGGACCCCCAAATAGTCATAGCCTCTGGCTGGGGCCCCCCTATTGCGAAATGGCTTTTTTTTTTTTTTTTTTACTTTTAAATTACACTGGCAAATAAATAAAAAATCTAACATACAGCTTCTTAATACACAACACAATACTTTTGACCCTATTTTGATTCCATAATCGGGCCGTAAGCAGCTCAACGTAACGCTTTGACTGACAGGCAGACGGTTAGTTTTTGGCTGCGATTGAAAGAAGGGCATGGCAAAGACCTAATTTCGATATGAAAGGATTTATAACAATTTATATCTTATTTTAAACCGGCACAGTAATCTTATGAATTGAAATTAATTTTTTCAATAAATAAAATTTTTTTGTTTTGTTTTTTTTTGTTGCATTTTTCATTTCCCTCTCCCTTCCAATTGGACCCCCTGGCGACCCCCCCCCCCCCCGTTGGGCCGCGGTCCCCACTTTGAAAACCCCTGGTCTAGAGAACACTATTTTTAGTGATCTGGTATCCCAAGAAACTACATCGGTAAAATCCATATCCGATACTTTTAAGTCTACCCCAGCTGTAATAAAACTAAATGGACAGGCAGAAATCTCTTCCGCTAAAGAAATAAAACCTTATGCAGTGGAAGAATATGACTTGAAAGTTGTTGTGACTAATGATATCGTGAAAGATGAAATAGATTTTATTAAAAAGGCTTCGGATACGGGAGTTACGGAAAGCGTGCTTCCCTATGGGGATACAACTGACATATTGTATGTTCCAGTGGCGGGCCGTGCATTTCACACCTAGGCCTTCAGTGATGTCCTACACAGTCCTACCTGAATTATTCCACCTCTTAATACCATCATTATGACGCCATGGCTCTAGAAACTATACATTTAGACAGAAACGCAGTATAACCGGGCGTTGCATCACCTTAACATAGTCAAGTACAACAGAGTTATATTAATATTTCCGAAGCATTTATAATCAATAAATCCGCATTTACAATTAAGAGTGTTAAACTACCAGCTTTAAGATCGCTTGGATACTGTCAAAACTTTAAAATAAAAATCGCTTTTAAGGGATTAGTCTACAAAGTTTTATTAAGTCCACCAAAAGTATGTTAGCTTTAACAAGTTTGTTCGCTAAACAGCGCATTGTCGCACCCAAAGCAGTTTCATTTAAGAAACGTGACGATAAAGACACATAAACTATTCACTGAAAATAAAAGAAAACAAACAAATAATTTGCATTTGTTCAAGAGGATATATTTGCGACAGTGGTGAAAGTGTATTCCTAGCCTTGAATGTCCACTTTGACTCGCTAGCGTCGGCTCGCTAGCGTCGGAGTTGGCCGTTCTCTTCTGACGATGTCTAGCTTTTCTTGAAAATGGCGTTGTAATTATATCTGCGACCAAATCGATCTCTTCTCCTCCTTCAGCCATTGTGGGTTGAAAAAAAACAGCTTGTAGAAATCTCGTTCAAGTTCAGTTTGCTATCTCTGCGATAGCTCTGCCTCTCAATAGTGCGTATCCAATCAAAAGACGTGCACGTGCTGACGTTATCGTACGCCTGCTAGCTGGCCCCGGTGTCGCCAATTCGAAAAATCTGATTGGTTAACACCACAGGGTTGTTTCGGTTCACTTTAAGCTACAGGCGCCCGCACTGTCGATTCTGAAGGCCTAAGGGCAGATTTCTTGGACCCTGGCAACACATTATGGCTGAAATATGATTGGATAAAAGCTCTAACATAAAGGCCAGCCCTCCAAATCTCGATCTGAGGCTGGAAGCAGCGCAACCAAGAGAAAAGCTATGAAATGAAGAGAATAGACTATGGGGAATAATTTAATACATATTTGTGGAAAAAATATATCAAAATTAAATTTATATTCTGATGATGTTTAGGCCAGCAGAGAAGGCCTTGCTGGCCCTGACGGCCCGCCACTGGTATGTTCCGCCTTTTGAGTTCTCTCGTGAAACCTTAGTTAAAGAACAAACTAATGATCCTACCTTGCAAAGTCTGTTTGATCAAATTATTCCAGCGGATAAGTTAGAGGACACGCAATCTGGCTATTATTTGGATAAGGGGTTGCTATGCCGTAAATGGGTTTTGAGGGCCGACACTTTTGTTGATGACCATGTGGTCCAAATTGTTGTTCCCTCTGTATTTAGAAAAGCTGTGTTACAACTTTCTCATAACGACACAGCAGGCCATACTGGTGTTCGGAAAACTTATAACAGGGTGATGCGGAAGTTCTTTTGGCCAAAATTTAAAAAAGATGTTGCCGATTACATTAAAACCTGTCACACCTGTCAGATCACGGGTAAACCAAACCAAAGCCTACCAGTAGCCCCTTTGTGTCTAAACCTTTCCAATATCTTTTGGCTGATTGTGTCGGTCCGTTGCCTCGTTCCCGTGCGGGACATTGTTATCTGTTAACTATAATGTGTCAAGCTACCCGTTGTCCAGACGCTTATCCCCTGCGTTCCATTACTGCTAAGTCTATTCAAAGGGCGTTAACCGCCTTTATGTCTACCTTCGGTATTCCTTCCATTATTCAAACGGATCAGGGATCAAACTTCATGTCCAAACAGTTTAATAAGGCGTTAAAACAACTTAAAGTGCAGCATAATGTTTCCACGGCATATCACCCACAAAGTCAGGGAGCTTTAGAGCGATTTCATTCAACTTTGAAAGCTCTTTTACGCTCATATTGTACTGAGTTGGGAGCGGATTGGGAAGAAGGTCTTCCGTGGCTTTTGCTGGCCATAAGAGAAGTTGCACAAGAGAGCCTAGGTTTCAGTCCTAACGAATTGGTCTTTGGACATGAAGTTCGTGGTCCTACAGCTGTATTAGCTGACAAATGGCAAACCGGAAAACCTCCTGAAAATGTTGTGGACTATTACAGTGGTTTCCGGTACCGGCTATACCAAGCCTGTGCTGCAGCTCAGAAAGCGTTAGGAGAAAAACAAACCAAAATTAAACGCTTATTTGATCGCAGGACTAAATTTCGCAGTTTTAATCCTGGGGATCATGTGCTTGCATTATTACCTACATCTAACAATCCTTTTCAAGCTAAATTTTTAGGTCCTTATAAAATAGAAAAATGCGTTTCTGATCTAAACCATTTAATTTCCACACCTGACCGTAGAAAAAAAGTACAACTATGTCATGTTAATCTTCTTAAGCCTTATTATTCTGCGACGTCCATTGAGCCTGCACAATCCTCCTTGCTAACCTCTGTCCAATCTGTTTTATTACCCTCCGTTGATGAAAATCCCAATCTGGCCAACCCTGATGTGCCGTCGGTCAGTGATGAGGGGGAAGAAGACATTTTTGCAGAAGGTGCTTTCAGAGGAAAACTGGAAAATTCAGAGTGCCTGCGGTCTTTCGAAAATAGCTTTAAACATATACCTGATGACCAACGTGCTGATCTGATCAAATTAATTTGAAACTGAAAAAAAAATTATTTTCTGATGTACCTGGTCGTACCAATGTATTAGCGCATGATATTGATGTGGGTTCAGCAGTTCCCATAAAGCAACATTTCTATAGAGTTTAATTGCCTAAACAACAATATTTAGATAAAGAAATAAATTATATGGTGAAAAACGGTATTACTAAAGCCTCGTTTTCAGAATGGTCTTCCCCTTGTATTTTGGTGGGAAAGTCTGACGGTTCCTATCGATTGACATTAAATTGGAGGCAAATAAACGCACAGCTGCGCATCTACCTCTGCATCGGACGAGCGAGCGTATTGCTTTAATGCAGCCTGGAAATAAATTAAACGTTATTCATTTGGTGAGCTTCTGTGCATTGTGGTTTGAAATCAGGTAATCATATAGGCTACCTTGTTTTAGAATCTCTCTGGCGCGCTCTAATTGAGCAAAAGCCAGAATCGAGCTCAGGTTTTACCGGGATATAGCCTGGCGACATTCTAACTGATTAAAAAACTTTCACTTTTAAATCAAGTTTATCCGCTTTTTCACCTGAACGCGAGATGGTGTTTGACTGACTTTTCCCGCTTTACCTCCACCTGGCTTTGCATCTTGGGAACTGGATGTACACTGGCATTAGCAGGATTAAGCTGTTTACCACAATTGCAACCCAATATACATGAAAGCCACTTTAAAGCAAATTTTGTTAATTGGTTACACATGTGTTTTAATTAGCATAGCTTATGTAAGGTAATATATAATTAAATTTTTTTGCTATTTAGAAAAAATAGGCTATACTGGAAGCGTTCATTAGCCTATGTTATGGGTCTAATTAAACAGCTTCATAGCCTACAATTGATTAATAGGCGTAATCTAAAGTGTTTGCTTTTTACAATCATCATTTATTATGTTTGCAATGTGTATTTCAAAGGCTACATTTGTCTTGTGAATTTAACAAAAAATTTGAATAAATCCATATTTTAATTATCACTCAGAAGCTACATTTAGCGGCATTCTGAATTTAAGAAGGCGGTACATGTAATCCCGAGCAGGTGTAAAATGTGTTAGTAGGACTAGGTGCTAACAAATCTCAGATACGAAAATGTTGATGAATGCCAAAATACGGCAAATTTGCTTATACGAACGATTTACGTACAAATTCGTTCTGCTCACGTTTCATGACAACATTCTCACGTTATTTATTTGCTCAAAAACAATATCTCAATAACAATATGCTCTGATCTACTTGGAGTTTGCTTATCTCCACTCCTCTCCAAAATATAATTTTTACTGAACCGCAGTGTCCAGACAGAACAAATCAATTCCAAAAGTAGCTTATGACACCCACAAATAGCTTACATACGTTGTCTTTTATGTGGGTGGTTTTGATCTGTAATGAACGATTATTTTGCTATCAGCGTTTTACCTTAATTACTAGAAATTTAGGCATGCGACCCCTGCTTTTAACAAAGAGGAGTTAGACAGCGAATTTATTACCGTAATTACTCAAAATTTAGGCATAAGATTTCAACATCGGGGGATCAGTCAATTACCCACATTCAAACGTTTAGGCCTGGACACTGCTGCTTTGGTACACTTCTATTGGTGGCAGCTTACTTGCCACCACATATGGGGTTTCAATACACTTTCTTTTAACAGTGTGGGAGGCCACAATGCAGACCCCTAAAATTAAGATTAACTTTAAAATGTAACATGTTAATGCAGATTGTATTTAAAATAAATAGTCCTTCAGATATGTGAACTGTGACACATATCTTATTTGTGAAAAAATGTAAAACATTTATTTATTTGAGCAACAGAATGAGTAGGCAATTAAAGAATAATGTCTTATTTTTGATTATTCCGTATGCTATAGTTCATTATCCGTATTGTTTACTTTGTCATCTTTACTCGTCTTTATCAAGCGTGTGAACAATTTTGGTTGCGTGAACAAGGCTGTATACATAAACAACTGCATTTACGTTGTAATTGCATCTACTTAGTCGATAGAAAATACAGTATCCTATTCATGTGCACCTCGTTCAACATAATATGCCTATGGTGCAACTACTATTTTGCAATTTTATTGGTCTATTGCCAAATGCAGTTTTATGTTTCGATTTATCAGAAGTCATGTTATCCACTGTGCCTTTGGGCGGGGTTACGCCTCTCAGTTGTTACCTTTATCATGAAGTATATAAATGAGCTCGTTGAGTCGTTTCCCTTGAATTGCGAGCATCATACAGGATGAGACTGCTAGTCACTCTCGCACTTGCGTGCGCGCTCTTCTCCAAAGGTAATACCATTAAAACCTGCTGCTCTTGTCGTGAAAATTCGCAAACAACAATGTAAACTGAAATTATTGTCATAGCATGTGGCTAAAGCACTCTTTGGCCAGTCTGTTGTTCAGCCCTTCTTACAAGTTCAAGGCCTTTAGCCTTGTGCTGAAAGTAGATTTGCTACTTCAGTTTATATACAAAATTTATTACAAATAATTCCTTTGTGGTGTTAGTATTTTTTTATTATTAAACGGTGACATGGAAAATGCACGGTGTCTTCAATGCAACTATCTATATTATTTCCACTAATAATACAACTGCTTTTTTCCCTCATATGTATTTTAGTTTACCCACTGGATTGTCACGAGTGTTTTAACACGGCTCTTGCATCATGCCTTCAGAATACATGTCCAGCGAGCAAAACAACATGCAGCAGTGCCACATTCGTAATCTCCACAGGTGAGGTAGAATGACCAATTCATAACTTATACCCAATAATGTATTACTTGATAATTTTTTGCCAAGTGTGTGTAATATGGTGGTATTGTGAATCAGTTGCATTTATCTGTGAAGCAATTATTTTATTTAATTACGAAAAATATTTGTGAACCTAATTTATTTGTGGAAAGTTCATACTATTTATGTATTGATGTTTGGGACAATAATACCCCCATAGTGTGAGGCCAGTTTTGTTTCAGGAAGCTAACTGTGAATACATGAATGATGACAGACACGCAGCGTGTAGTGCAGCCATGTATTATCAAAAGTGCCGTAACAGGTTCCTGAGCGCGGGTCATGCAGAACAAAACAAAACTAGTCGATAGCCGATGGCATCGATCTACCTAGACCCGTAACATCCTCCTTTTCCAAGTAAGCACAACACAAAAGAAGATAGTGCCAAAGTAAATTACTTTCCTTTTCAAACAAACAAGTAACCATGCAATAGCAATAATATTTTCCTATCACATATCAATGTAACAACAGTACAGTATAGTAACATCTTCCCTTTTTTATTTTTTATTTTTATCACATGGCAACAGCCAACATTATGCAGATTACATAATGAGTTTCAGTGGTGGTTTAGACAGCCGTCCAACCCTAGTGTAAGTAAGTCCATCTGAACGCGGGGCGCCCACTGGACTAGATGGAGCCTTGGGCATGGACCTGATGGGGCTCGGCACGGACACAGCCGGGGGTGTCTCAGCGACAGTCTCTGTAGTGGGAGCTCCCTCTGGAGCGTGTGCGGCCCCGGGTTCAATAGGGTCGTGTGCGGCTCTTGCAGTTAGCTCAGCCACTCTGAGGTCGACCCTGTTACGCCGGTACAGGGAGCCATCAATGTCCACAAGATAAGACCTCGGTGCAACCCTGCGAAGGCAAGTCCCAACTCTCCAGCGGACAGTGTTATCACCTGGCAGGGGCTTCATCCGCACAGCTTCCCCGACCTCCAGCTCCGGCAAGTCTCGAGCAGACCTGTCATAGAAGGATTTGGCGAGTTGCTTCCTGTGGCGCAGCTTTTCAGTGACCCCCACGACGACAGCTGGTTCGAGGAGCTTGTTTGTCGCCGGGATAGACGTTTTCAGTCGGCGGGACATGAGGCGTTGTGCTGGGCTGCTGCCCATGTTTTCAGTGGGAGTATTCCTCCAGTGTAGTACGGCCTTCCAGGGGTCTTCACCATCATGTGCAGCCTTGCGCAGAAGATTCTTTACAATCTTCACGGCTGACTCCGCCTTGCCATTTGCCTTTGGGTGTCTGGGAGAGGAGGTCACGTGTTCAAATTCCCATTCAGAAGCGAAGCGTGTGAACTGAGCTGTAAACTGAGGGCCATTGTCTGTAATGACCTTCTCTGGCTGTGATTTTGGGATGATGACCTTTTGCCCCCGGAAAAGTATGCCATTCTGCACACTGATTTCATCCCTGAAGGGCCAGTACTCTCTAGCGATGAGAGGTGCTTCTTCCTTTACATCT
Source organism: Ilyophis sp. 1 JC-2022 (assembly GCA_022702515.1). Lineage (NCBI taxonomy): Eukaryota > Metazoa > Chordata > Actinopteri > Anguilliformes > Synaphobranchidae > Ilyophis > Ilyophis sp. 1 JC-2022. The sequence continues at coordinate 78,273,848 of CM040406.1, forward strand.
GGCCAGCCCATGAGAACAGTGTTTTTCAGTGCCTGTGAACACTCATCCCGGTCAGTGTGCCGCCTGATCTGTTCCAGCCGCTGGCTAGTCACATTAAGATATTCTGCCTGGTTCACGTGCTGTACGTCCTCCTGCTCTTGCTGCAGAGAGCAGATAGCGTGTCGCTGGTATGCTGTTCCTCTGCCGGAGCATCCTGCCGTAGCTCTGCTGAGCGTGTCGCTGATGAACATCTCAGGCCCTGGTTTGTAGATGACCCTCAGGTCGTAGTTCTGCAGAGTCATGAGCATGCTCTGAAGCCTCTTAGGCGCGTTGAGAAGTGGCTTGCTGAAGATAGAGATCAGAGGCTTATGGTCTGTCTCTGCTGTGATTGAGTCACGGCCGTATAGGTAGTGGTGAAACCTCTGGCAGGCGAAGACGATACTGAGACACTCCTTCTCAATTTGTGCATAGTTTTTTTCTGTGGGGGTAAGAGCCCTCGAGGCAAATGCGATGGGCTGACCTTCCTGCATGAGGCAGCATCCGAGTCCACTCTGACTGGCGTCGCTCTGAATTGTGATTGGCTTAGTCACATCATAGTAGCGCAGGACGGGCATGGCTGTAGCCAGTGTCTTGAGCTCATAGACCGCCGCCTCGTGTTTAGGTAGCCAGTGCCAGGGTGTGTCCTTGTCCAGCAGGCGTCGCAGCGGCTCGCAGACAGTTGATAGATGCGGCATGAACTTGGCCAAATAGTTGGCGAAGCCAATGAGACGCTGCACACCTTTGGCGTCTGTTGGGTTTGGCATGTCGATGATGGCTCTCACCTTCTCCGGATCGGGCTTTAGTCCTGCAGAAGAGAGGATGTGGCCGTGAAACTGCACCTCAGCCACCTTGAACTGCAGCTTCTTCAGGCCCAGGCGCAGCTTGACCTTGCGGCAGCGTTCCATCAACGCCACAAGCTTGACGTCATGGTCGTCCTCAGCCTCCTTGTCTGTGTCTCCGCAGCCGACGACCAGGATATCGTCCGCGATGGGCTCGACGCCCTTCAGACCGGCCAGGAGCTCGTGCTGCTTGCGCTGATATACCTCGGGCGCCACGGATACTCCAAATGGTAGCTTGAGCCACCGCTTCCTCCCCCAGGGGGTCCAGAACGTGGTCATGAGGCTGCTCTCATAGTCCAGTTTGCACTGCAGGAATGCATCCCGAGCATCCACTAAGGTGAAGACTCTGGCTTTTGGCAGTTTGTACAAGACGTCCTCCAAGGTAGGCATGATGTAGTGAGAGCGTTTTAGGGCCTTGTTCAATGGCTTTGGATCAATACATATTCTTAGCTTCTCTGGCTTTTTTACAATCACTATGTTGCTGATCCAATCTGTAGGGTCTGTGACTGGCGCTAGGTGGCCATCAGCCTCGTACTTGTCCAGCTGGGCTTTGACTGCTGCTTTCATTGCGATGGGGACATTGCGAGGAGCACTTTGAACTGCAGCAACACTGGGATCTAGGTCAAAGTGGACCTCCCCAGGTACGGATTCCACAGGAGAGTTGAACATGTCACTGTATCTGTTGATCAGCTGTGCCTTGGTTAGGGCTCCTGGCTGTGCATGTTCCACTTTGAGCACATCCTCTGGAATTGTGAACTGCATGAGCCCTAGGCGTTCACAGGTGGAGCCTGACAGAAGAGGATGTTGGCTGGTCTTCACTATTTCAAATGAGAGCTTGTATGTTTGGCCTCTCACTGTACAGTCAGTTTCAAAGGTGCCCATGGAACTCAGTGTCTCCCCAGAGTACAGCTTCAGTCTTGTGTCACTAGGTGCGTCTGGAGCCAGCCTTTTCTTGTCTTGAAAGCCCATTACATTGCATGTGGCTCCAGAGTCCAGCTGACATTGTTGTGGCTTGTTGTGGAGCTGCAGTGTCACGAACCACTTCTTTCCTTTGGTGTGTACTGCACCGATTGACTCGTGCATGTATAAGTCTTCCTCACCACTGTTCTGCTCTGAGGATTCTGCTGTATATTCCACACAGTTTACTTTGCCCTCAGTATGCCCCTTTTTGCTCGTTTGACACACTTTTGCGAAATGATTAAGCGTCCCACATGATTTGCATTGTTTCCCAAATGCAGGGCAATGTTCTCTGCCCCTTGAATGTGAGTTGCCACAGTATTTGCAATTACCTGCGTCTCCTGCTGCTCTGGGTGGGTTGCTCTGCCTCCATTGGTTTTGCCTGGGTTGCCTAGCAACGGCATGCACAGCCTCTGTCAGAGGAGTTGTTGCAATCTCCATTGCTCTCATTCGAATGTCAGTCTGTTCTGCTGCGCGGCACATATCGATGGCGGTAATCAAGTTCAGGTCCTTTTCTCTCAGCAACCTGCGCCTAACGGCCTCGTTTGCAACACCCAGGACTATCTTATCACGGATCATTTCATCTTTTAACTGTCCATACTCACAGGTTGCTGCCCTTTCTCTCAGCCTCGTCACAAAGGTATCAAACGATTCTCCTTCCTCCTGCTTGCAACTCCCGAAAATGTACCTCTCGTATATCGTGTTCTTTGCTGGTTTGAAGTACCTCCCCAACTCTCTCAGTATGGCGGCGGGATCCCCTTGATCTTGTTCCGAGAGGTTCAGGTTGTGGCGGTAGATATGTCTGCATTCACTTCCTATCACACTCCTCAGAGTTGCTGCTTGTATTTTCTTGTCCTTATCAGCTATGCCCGTGACGAGGACGTAGTCCTCATATTCGGCCCGAAAAATGTCCCAATTGACGCTCCAATCGCCCGTGAAGCTCATCGGTGACGGTGGTGGAATATTCGCATTAGCTGCCATAGTAGCTACCACTGGTAACACTGGCTCCTCTGGCTCTGTGTTGACTTCTGGAGAAGCACTTTGCTCTGAATCAGAATCCTCTGACATGTAACTTGCCTACAAAACTCGGCTAACATGCGAGCTAACAAAATAATAAAGTTCACCAACTTCTGACACCATGTTTCAGTAAGCTAACTGTGAATACATGAATGATGACAGACACGCAGCGTGTAGTGCAGCCATGTATTATCAAAAGTGCCGTAACAGGTTCCTGAGCGCGGGTCATGCAGAACAAAACAAAACTAGTCGATAGCCGATGGCATCGATCTACCTAGACCCGTAACAAGTTTTGCGTAAGTGTTATAATGCAATGGGGAGAAAGGTAAGTGACTTCAAGTGGATACATTCAGAATACTAAATTCCGTCAACATAGTTGTGGTCAGAATTCTAATATCTTAAACAGCAACAAGAACTTACTGTTATTTTTGTAGCTATAGAAAAGTTCGCAAATGCAAACCTGCACGTGCATTCTTATTCTATGCCCATTCTTCACCAGATGCGCACGCTCAAAGTGCACGCCCAAGCGGAGCGCAATTCTATGGAACGTCATTTGGGCCAAAACGTGTAGTTCGGCGTCCGCATTCAGACGTCAAATCGGAACGTCTAAAAAACGACAGAAAATACCCTGTTAACCAGTGGCGCCCCCAGAAATTTTTCATAGGGGGGGGTACACTGAAAATCTTGGGGTGGCACACCAAAACCAAAAGCCATAACTGAATTTCAGGAATTCTATTATGTTGTTGTAGTATATAAAAAAATATACATTATTGATTTAAATGAATAGTACCTAATGTAATATATCAGATAGAAGAGGGGGGGGGGGCAGCGATTTTATCAGGGTGGCCGTGGCCACCCCTTGGCGGCGCCACTGCTGTTAACACGTCCATTTTGAACGTCTGAAGGCGTTTAAAATTGGGTGCTACCACTTCATCAGTTTCTGAGGGGAAACCCTACATACAATAATTGCAAGAGATAAAACAATTCCCCACTCAACCTACCTTGTATGAATTGAGGGTAAAAAATAATATTGATTGAATTGGGCTTAAGAAATAATATTGATTTACGGTGACATTATTCAAATCTGCATCTTTTGTAGGCTACTGGTTACTTGTTGAGAAAAACTGTAGCTTGTTTACAATATCATACTTGACATACTGGGCGTGTTCGGCTAGAGCCGATTTACGTCATATCTGCGTCGGCCTGCATCGGAAACTGTCCGAGATGGCCGAAAAGTCGGTGCTGCGTGAACTAAGGCGGAAATGACAACATAAGGTTAAGCAGGCGCCTGCAGCGGTGCAGTTGCTCTCGGGCGCCTTCAACAACATCGCCGCGCCTTCAAACTAACCAACGACAGAATTGGTTAGAGAGCGAGGAGAGAGTGGTGTTTCCTCACGACAAACGCGGATAATTTCACAATATCGCCACCTATCTCGGCGTATTGATTCTACTCTCAAAAAAATATATAAATGAAATGTACCCCTTCCTAATAGTGTTCAAACACAGGTTGGCTATAAGAGTTATTTAGTCAATCTTACAATGTAACAGCAGTAGTCTATTTCCCCCCTTTCTGGTCTCTTATCTAATTTCACAATTAATATTTATTTTGTTGTTTTTCTTATTGCTCTTATTTAAAAAAATATATTTTTTAATACAATACTTTTTTTGTACTTCAATTAATGTGATTTTGTTTCATAATGTGAGGTTCTAGTATAAGCCCAACCTATTGAACACATTTCTGTACATTACTTTTGTGTACTTGCATTTATTTTTTATTCATACAAATAATACATAAATAAATAAATATGCGTTTTGGGAGTTTGGGATTGTAACACATACGGTCGCTACTGTGGTTATTATATACTGTACCTTACATGTACTTTCTTGAGATAAACCAATATGGATGTGAAAAGTACAATATTGGTAATGTTACACTAACAAATGCCAATTCTCATTCTTGACTGCTTCTGTAATCCAACTGTAGGCCTACCTCTAACTTTATAAAATATGTTGTCTGAACCTAGAAGTGTCAAGAAATAACCAAATAAAAAAGGCCTGGCCAAATATAGGTAACTTAATGTTTTGTTCAATAATGTAACTATATTGGATTAACATATTTTATATAAAATTAAAGATGCAACTTTGTTATGAGTGTTTTGTATTTTGCATTTGTATAACAGCTGGTTTAAGAGTAAAATCCTAATTGGACTGTTGTCCAAAAAATTGTCCTCTTCAGAACATTTGGTGTGAGCATATAGAACATTAAGGTAGGACCACCAAATGATAACACATTAATTTTTGTCAAAGTATTTGGGAAGTTACCTAATTTATATTTCTCTTCACCATCCTTGTTATCAGTAAGACAACTTATTCGGATCTGAAGGGATGTTCTGCTGATGTTCTTCTGTTGAGAAGTGGAGTTTTCCCTATCTCCAGATGGGACAGTGTATAGGCAGACCTCTGCCTGTCACATTCCAGCATAGGGGACCACATACAAATAAGCCAATTCCATAATAACATGAAGGGAAGGACGAATTAAACAATATTATGTAACACATCCTGGCGCTACTGTGCTGTACATCCACTTTGAAAATTGTTGAAAGATTAATGATTGAGATTAAAGATCTAAAACTGTTATTATGGCTATGGGTTCATTAGATGTGGGTGTTCTGGTCTCCAAAACAAAACCGAGAAATTATACTAGCAATTAAGACCACATTTTTAGAATATTTATTTCACACAATATGGTGACATTCACAAAAGGTAAATAAACTGTAGGACTATTCCCCTCCACCACCATTCAAGCCACAACGACACCGGGTTCTTTCTGTCATTTTGTATGTTTATTGTCAAATCAGAAATATACGAACAATGATTGGTGACAGGTAAAAGGAAGACAACATGTTGATATTGGAATACATCTTATGCAAATACAATTCTATTTATCCATACGTTACCATAACTGGCAAGGAAAATGTCATCTTTCTTGACATCGTTCCCTCAAAACACATAACAACTCCCAGTATCCCAATGTCCCTATATGTACTCTATTAGTTATTCATTCATATAAACTCAATTTATCTTGTTAAAGACATTGAATGGCATTCAATTCAATACGTTCATTGTCAGGGTCCAAAGGGACCACGTGCTGTCATGTAATTTGAATAAATCATGAACACTGACATTATGAGTAGCTGAATCACCTCATTTTTTCCTATGTTTTGGCTCTGTACTCCAGCACTTTTGATGTGAAATGATACAACAACTGTGAGGCTAAAGTACAGACTGTAAGCTTTAATTTGAGGGCATTTTCATCCATATTGTAACTGAAGAAGGCTGGAGTACAGGCCTGGCATAGCATCACCAGTGAAGATACCCAGCATTTGATTATTTCTACAGCTCGCAGACTTCAGGCAGTCCTTGCATGCAAAGGACATGCAACCACCAAGTATTATTATTTCATCGCAACATAATTAATGATTAGGATTAATACACTTTCCCTTTATGTCATAAGGAATATCTTCAATGCATTAACTGTACAACTAAAAAAAAAAAAGTCCCATGAAAGAAACATTTCTCATTTATATTGGTACAGATATTCTGCAATAAAATATGCTTTAGAACCACCACTCAAAGGTCTATGAAAACATGCATGTAAGTTATGATACTTAACATAGCTACATAGATTCTCACATTACAATGTATGACTACCGATGGCAATGTATGACTACGATGTCTTCTGGGTTTAGATTAACTAAAATGATATGTCTACCATGTTTGCTAGTCTAAACAGAGATGACAGGTGTAGTTTAGGCCATCTCATGAATTGACAGACAAGAAACAGCTGAATATGATCAATAGAACATAAGCAGCCTAATGTTTACAGGTATGTTACCATAACAGATGGCAGCTTAGCTAAATAATTTAGTTATTCAACATTGAAATGGCACCCAGCGCTTTAATTCCAATAGAAATGATATGTATTTATTCAAGAACTTCAATTGGAGTTTCACTGTGGCACAATTCAGGGTGCTTAGCCAAAGTCGCGCAGCAAAAGATAAATATTGACTTTGTATTTTTTAATGTAATGGTGGTGTGAATTATATTTTACATTGTGACTATTATCCCCCATTGAAATAAGTAACACTGTATTATTTGATGTATCATGATGATATAACTCCTGACAATAGTATTGCATATTGCTCATACAGACGAATTGTCTTTGTGAATGGTGATTTTAATGTTTGATGTTGTTTCTTGATCTGTCCATCTTTTGGTCTTTAGGAACAAATCAGACTGAAGCAACAATTAAGTCATGTTCAGCACCAGCTGATTGTGTCAGTGGATCTGTTAACTTTGGATTCACAAGAGCATCTGTTAACACCCAGTGCTGTGATTCCAACCTGTGCAATAATCAACAGACTCCAGGTAAATATTCCATATTTACATTTAGCTATTTACAGTCAAGCCGGAAAGTCTGCACACCCCTTTCACCTTCTTCACATTTTATTACATTACAGACATATTCTACAATAGAGTTCATTTTTTGTCTCAAAATTCTACATAAAATAGCTCATAATGACAAAGTGAAAACAGGATTTTAGACATTTTTGCTAATTTATTAAAAATCAAAATGTAAAATATCATATGTACACAAGTGTGCACACCCTTTGATATGACACCCAAAAGTGAGCTGAGGTGCATTTTGCTTCCACTGATACAACCCAGCACAAGCAAAAAGGCTTGAACACGACAGAAGTCCCTAAATCTAAAAAGGAGGCGTCAAAAAGTGAAATAGTTTGTTTCCCCGTTTCTCGGGTGGGCCGCAGCTTTCATGTCAAATGTAAAGAGTGAACAATTTAACCTGAACTAAGCATCCATTCAATATTCCCCACTAGCCACAGCCAACACATGTCTTTAAGCAGTGCATTTTAATGCCGATAGTCTTATGTCATTAGCCTGTAGCATGACGGTTAGTAGGTTTTGTCAACTGAAATTTAATTTATTTTCTCAAGTTTTCTATGGGTACATTTTCCTCATCTCTGAATGAACAGATGGCTGATTTATTGGTAGTCAGGTGACAATCAGACACAAACTCAAAGCTCAATATTATTTTTATATAAATTAACGTGTGTTATGAACAGGCAGAGCTTTCTGCCCCTTCTGAAATGGTCTGTTTTACTTAATATCCAGAATTCATACGTTATATTATTTGTCTGTCATAGCATTGCCTGGTACATCCCCCAATGGAAATAAGTGTTTCGCCTGTGATGGTTTTGTTAACTGCACTGCACTAAGGACACTGGAGTGCATTGGATCTGAAGATCGCTGCTTTCAGTTCTCAGGTGAGAACTCACTGGATCAGCAATGTTTTGAATTTGATGTAGAAAATAGACGTGGCACAAATGTAACTAAAATATGGCATTTTTGTATTTGAGCATTGATGTCGTTTTACTTAAAGCAAACCAGAATATTCTTACAAAATATTTGCATAATGAAAACCATTCTGGAAAAAAAACATCCGATAGCTGAAATATTAAACCAATACATACTTAATTAATTCTGTATTCTGCATAAGCGTATATGATCTGTACTTAGTGACGTGGCATGTTTTTACCCTTTACGTAATGTGTGACAACATATACAGGTATATCTGGTAAATGGCTACAGTAACTTTGAGAAGTTACCTCTTTTTATTGCAATAATATAAGATGCTGTGTACATAATCTGCAAGAAATTATCGCTTGAAAAAACTGTTTAAAAACAATTTTTTCTTTTCTTTTTGAAGTGTCACCTGAAGTGACAGTGAAGGGATGCGCCTCCAGGGCGTTATGTTCTGGAAGACTGAATCCTCAACTTATTGCTGCGAAGCTGAACTGCTGTGAGGGAGACATGTGCAACAATGCCCTGCGTATCGGACAGAGCATTGTCTTCCTCCTCCTGGTGACTCTGGCCTCCTTCATCTTCTTCAACTAAGCAGCATGTATAACTGGCCCCTGGCCCTCCCAACCTTCCTCAACCACCCCTTCCTCCTCGCCAGATTCCACAGCACTGATACAACTCTGCTCTCTGACCCCACTGCCTTCTCCTCTGTGATCGTCCCCTCCCCCACCAGCACCAACCCCACAATCCTCCTGTATCCCACAATCCCCTCCCAAATGCTTCAGTTAGCCTGCTGTGAACTTAGCATTTCCACAGATTTATTTTTTCAAAATTGAGTTTGGTTTAAAATATATAAGCATATCATTAAGATAGGAAGCATAATCTACACAAAAATACTGACTGTAATGCCCAAAAATATTGTATTTCTTTAAACAGGCATATGATTGTTTGGTAATTGTCTTAATCCAGACAAATGATTACACCTATAAGTGAATGCATTATAGCATTTCTTTAGGACTCAGGGTGTGTTGTTTTTTTAATATTAGTGCAAAATTAATTTGACTGTTTTGGTGGGTTCTTTAAAATAAAATTTTTATGGAAGACAAATGGTCCCTTGTGTCATGTACAATTACATAAGAGAATTGCATCAGGTAAAATTATTAATTACATTTATTTATTAATTTATTATTATTATTATTAATAATAATAATAGATAACTTTGAAAAATGTGAGGAAAATGTGAAAATAAAAAAACTTATCTTTTTCATAAGGGAGGACATATTAATTTAAGTTTATCAGACCACGACCTGAGTACACTTTTCGGAAATTCACAGAAATATGTTTTGTTTGGATATCCATTCTTTCCCACAGCTGAGCAAAGATATTCAAAAAATATCTATGAAATTACATTTGCAGCAAAAGTGATCTTTAAACGGAAAATGAAACGGTACATTGTTCTGCACAATTAAACAAGCGTTTTAATGCATTTCACGCTACATACTTTCGATTGTGTCGACTGACACAATGGATCCCTTTAAGGGTTGTTTCTCCTGACTTTTTTCCCCATAGAGTTCTATAGGAAAATGAGTCAGGAGAAATAACCCTTGCAGTGATCCATCCACATCTACTCCATATCTGGCAACAGAGTGATGGTTTGGGGCTCGTTCGATAGCTCAGACCCTTGATGACTTACAGCCATTT